>BPLQ01001856.1:0-34990 GCA_021605075.1 Caerostris darwini | reverse complement strand
GTCTCAACATGCTATTTCTTAGTTGATATAAACAGTCGTCGGGTGAGTACAGGATCTCAGAAGTTGACACCTCCAACGGTAAAGTTTTGAATTGGTCGCGCTCAAGCAACCACTACTCGTTCTCTCACCTGTAATTACCCTGGACGCACCATCTCTACTACGTGGATTTTCTCAATTTTGCCCGCAGGCGCTACATCACACACGTTTTTTGTTTTCCAGTTCGATGAGAACAATGTCCCCGACTTTAAGTTCTTGGCACGTGGCTTTGGCCTTCTGCAAGTGTGGCTTAAGTATTCCTTTTACGGAAACGACTTCTCAGTTCTGAACGCAAAGTGTTGCAGTGATTCACGCGCCATTCAGTTTGTTGGTGTCGACTGAATCTAAAATCAGGTACCCCAGTTGTTTTATGTCTTGCAAAAACAAGGAAGGAGTCAAAAGGAATGAGCTCATCTGAATCGTCTGAGAGATATAAGTCAATGGGCTGTTTATTGATGCTTCACATTTGCTAAAGGATCGTGCAGAGCTTCTTAAAATTCCCTGATGATCTTCCTAGAATGCGCACGAGCAGGCTCTTGACTGAACAATAAGCCGCTCCCACCAAGCAGCAGTAGGGGTTGAACTTCCACTTGATCGGACATTCGTTTTCCGATATTTTCTGCCAATTCAATTTTCTTCAAAGGCATTGTTCGTTCCTCTAAAGTTTGTAGCATTTTCCGTGGCACACCGTTGATGGACGGCCTCGCCGGGCAATGAATATTCTCAAGAGCTTATAAAGAAGATTCTGTGCTTGAGTGGACATAAGAGGTTTTCAAAGATGAATTGCCCTGCACAAGTAAATAAACAATAACCAGGCTTTTCCCCGGTTTAAAAAAAGGACCACAAAGTGAGACTATACCGTTATCTCAAAGATTGCCGATTCTCTCTTACTCTGTCAAGAGGCAACTGTATAAATTAATAGTAGTCAACGTTTTTGCAGAATCTTTTGCATACAACCAACGTGATACGCAAAGATCTTATATTTCTTTTGGAAGAAAAGATCCAGTATTGCAGTCTTAAATTGGCTGCCAATATCTGCACACCTGCATGACAGTACTTTTAAAATGATATTCTCTCTGTCAAGCCCTCAAGTTAAATGAGGTTTGACGGGAAGAAGGATTGGATATAAAAGGACAATCATCATCTCGTTCAATGATCCTAGTTTTTAGCACGAAGAACATCGTCGTCACCTCACCAACACAATATCTTTGCTTTATTGGTTTAAGAACACTCCCAGTTTCTTCGTTGAATCCAGCAAAGAGCTACTGTTGCATCAGTCCAGTAGGCTGGGGGACTTCTTTTCAAAGATAAGGCAGTAACAACGTATTTATGCTCTGAGGCGTGAACCTAAAACACAAGCTAATAACTCCAAGCGTAGAATAGTCACCTTCTTTTTATGGAGATATGCGTGATTTTGCAGCAAATTTCACATAAACCTGACCACTGCTTTCACTTCTTAAAAATATAACAGTGGCATAAGCATTTTACTGGCATCACAGAAAATATGTAATGACCAGGGTGCTCTTTTTCCATAACCTATACGCCGTTCAAATTTAATCTGGGAAATACAAGACAGTCCGTGGTACCATGTTGAGGAATCTAGATTGTAGTTCATCTGGCAAGGTAAGTCCCAGTTTGCTTCAGTTGCCCAGGCTTCCTGGAGTATTAATTTCACAGGTACCATTACTGGCACGACGAAGCCTAGAGGATCAAATACGGAATGTACTATCGATAGTAGTTTTTTTTTGATAAGTTTGATATTGTCTCAGACTTGAATGGTATAAATAAACTATCTTCTATACGGTCCCATTTAAGACCTAAAACTGGAGATATAGGTTCAACATTCTGTAACGATAGTTCTTGCTCTGGACAAAAAAGTCCACATACGCAGTTCCATTTTGGCGTCCGCCATAATGGCAGTTGCTTGTTGTATAAATACTTCCAGCTCTACATTCGTATCAACTGAAGTGACGCAGTTGTCGACATAAAATGCACGTAAAAGCTTTTCTGCAACAACTTCAAACTTCGTATGTACATTTTTAAGATGGAATGAGATCACTGCTGCCAACAGATAGGGGCTACTGGTAACACCAAAAACTACCCTTTTATGACGGAATTCTACAATTTTGTTATTTTCCCACCAAAGAAATTTCAGGTAATGTTGATCTTCTCGACTTATGCCAATCTGTAAAAAGGCTCTCCAAATATCGGACGTTACGCCAATCGCCTTTTCCCTAAACCGCATTAAGATCGCAGAAATTTCTTCTACGAGCTTTGGACCTTTTATCAAACAATCATTTAGCGAAAGCGAATTATCCGATTTGCACGAGGCATCAAAAACAGGTCTAATTTTACTAGTTAAACTATCTACTTTGAAAACTGGATGATGTGATAAATAATGTCCCATTGCACTCTTTTCCGATTCTGGGATTATTTCCACAACATCCTCCGACAACCACTCATTAAATATCTTATCATACTCGTCAAAGTTATCCAATTTCTTTAATTTCCGTGTAGTGGCAAATAGCCTTTTTCCTGCAATATGCCGATTAGAGGCAATGTTTGGAGGAAATTTTTGAACCCACGGTAAACTTACGCAATACCTACCATCTTCGTATCTACTAAGCCCCTTCAAAAACTGTTCCTGAATTAACTGATCTTCTACCGCTGTGGAAAAGGTTTGCACTTCATCTGTAATACCAATTCTTTCCAAAATCCCACATATCAGAAACTTTCATATTTTGAACATGGAGATTAGTTATTAACATTGACTGAGCTCCCTCTAAACTTTGAACATTTAGTTCTTTCGGTTCTCCACACAAAGTCCATCCCAATTTAGTATTAATGGCCGTCAGACCCTCCTTAAACTCAATTACTTCACCCGTAAGAATTTGTCCATAAATATCGATGCCTATCAAAAGTTCTATTTCCGGATAGTCGTCACCCATATTCGAAATCCAAATTTTATGCCCTTTTAATTCCTTCATTAAAGGACCCTTAGGAATACGTGGTATTACTCCACGAATAATATCCTGATCCAGAAAGTCGAACTGATATCCAGTGCTTCTCCCTACAGGTTTCAATCTCATAGAATATCGTTTGTGGTTTTTAGATTCAGTTCTTGCTCCCCCAAACAGAGAATGAGTTAATTTCTCAGATGAGACTTTTTAAATGTAAGGCTTCGGCTGTAGATCTTAGAATATAAGACCTCTGAGAACCACAATCCAAAAGACACCTTACCCTTTTCCTCATGTTCCCTGACACTACCTCAACCATTAAGGACATAAGGAGTACTTCTCTCATACATGAAGGAGTAGACATAGTAGCTTGTACCGTAGTAGACCCTTTTGTACCTGCTACACTCTCACACTTTTTTCCTTGAATATCTGGACATAAAATTATGGGGTGAGATCGTTTGCACAGATGGCATTGAACAAAATGTTTATAATCTCTCGCAAAATGTCCAGGCTTCAAACATCGGAGACAGCACTTTAATTTCCTTAATTTATCTAATCTCTCATCTAGGGTCCAAGACCGAGCTAAAAAACTCTCTTTACTCTCATGACTTTTTCGGCAGAAAACGTAATTTATTTCCTTGGTTGCTACCAAACTGGCAGCGCTAATGAAAGGTTTTTTATTTTTTAATTTGCTCTCCTTAGGGGGCTCTTCACGCGAGGAAGGAGAAATGTCAAACCCTGACCTGGCGAGTTTTACTCTCTGTTCCCCTTCAACTTCTTTTCGCAGAAATTCTAAGAGGTTTGACAGACGTGGACCCTTAGTATTAAATAATACACTTCTCTGCCATACCCTAATCGACTCAGCTGATAAACACGATTCCACCATGGGATATAACCAGGCAGCATTGGAGTTTTGATTTACACCTAATGACTCAAGAGCTCTAATATGGGACTCGATTTTGTCAAGCAATGACATTAGGGGTAATTTATCTTTACTTTGTGAGTGCACGTTTTGGGTAATTAATTTGAGCAATTCTCTCACATATATCTCTGTTAAAATTTCCTGATTACCAAAACGCTCCGTAAACGCAGAAATGACCTTCGGATAGTTTTCCGAAGTCAACGGATAGCTCTCAATTAGCTCATAAGCTCGAGTCCCTGGTAACATTGACTGTGCTAAATAATGAAATTTATCCACATCATCCAGATTCTTGTCCTCGTGAATCTTTTTAAATTGACCCCAGAACGAAAGATAACTCAATAGGTGCCCATCAAACTTTTTAATTTGAATTTTAGGCAATTTGTAGCGTTTATCATTGCGCGCACTTATACTGCTATCAGTTTTAGATCTTATACTAATATTTAAGTCCGAATTATCCGTTTTTTCCTTTATTCGACGACTTAAACTAATAAATTCATCCAAATATTCCTCGCAACTTATTACTTCGTTATTTAAATCATCATCCGTGACCTCAGCTGCTATCATTAAATCTAATATTACCGGATCATAACTCTTTAACTCAGTATTTACAGTTTGTAATTTAATGAATTTATCTTCTAAAACGGATTTATCCGGCTCAACTTTATTTAGTTCCTCTTTCAAAACATTAGCCGTTCTAGTGAAACTACTACGCGCCGTGGCACGTTTTCTTATTGATATCGCAAGACTCATTTTTTATCTTATAAAAGAAAATATACTCAAAATCTCAATATATAGTTATCGGCACTCCTAACAATAAATTCAGTAAACTCATATCATTAATATAGATAAGAAAAAGAAAACATTTAAAATTATTAATACGCACTAATCATTTCTTATACTAACGCATTAACAAATATCAATTCATATGATTACTTCTCTATACAGAAAAAAAAAACAAATTCAAAACAATCCTGGCTGGCTCGCCATTTTTCTATGTTAAAACCGACATAGAAATGATGCCGTTAGTCTACGTATACTCCGTAGGACGGCCAAATAAATTAACATTAATATAAAAACAATTAAAATAAATACGAAAATTAATACTGAATCAAACAACTAATTTACCTTTACTTTAAATGAATACTAATATAGACAATTACAATCAAATTTAGGATTTTTACATTGACACTTAAAACAGAATAAATAAAAAATGTTTATAGAGAAGCAATCATAATATTACGCATACCTCAAATGAAATATTCCCATGAGTGAGTAGGCAGTGATTTACCAGTAGCCTCAAAACCTTTTAACAAAAAGAATACTTACCGGAAATTCAAAGAGGGACATAGATATAAATTATAAATTATCCATGTAGTCATTCTCGCAGCAAAAAATTGTGTACCAGGCTCACGCACTGTCGCAGATCGTTCGCTGTGCTTTCAACGGGTCTTCCTTTCTACCCGCAAAAACTCCAAAAAGGGGTCCCACCAAACCGACCGGTTCTTTTGGACCTGACCGTGTGACCGGGAGGGGTTATCTACCATTCCTGGATTCATACAAAAAATAAAGGAAATACCCCTTACTCACACATAACAGGATAATTACCAGTTACAACACAAGTATTCAACATTCTTAAAAGACACTATTCCATTAACTTTTTTAAAATTACAAATAATCATTTCCCGATTTTTAAGAAACACGTGAAATTTTATTCACGAGACTTAATTATTATCCGCATTAAACAACAACAACGCATACTAAAATAATCCAGTAGTACTTTCAATTGAAAACTTGGAAGAGATTAACTAGTCAAAGTTTTTATAAATACAGATTGATCAGTTAAAGTTTAAATTGTATTGTACATGTAGACATCAATGTTTAATCTTTCACCACAATTATTTAATAAATATAACATCCACTGAATTAATATATACAATGGTTAATCTTGATAGAGAATATCCTAGATAGAATGAGAGTTGATCTTATAGAGAATAGAATATATCTTGATAGAGAATACTGAATGACACTAGCAAGTGAAATTGGTATAGTAGAATGATTAATTGAAGAAATGATTTCAATTATATAAAATGATTTTCTTAAGACTTATAATTGAGAATGTTTTTACACAAAATGATAAAAGTGTGCAAGAAATGCCTCTCCGAATTCCCTGAACTGCACTAATATAAAACTCAAAAAATTCTAAGCAAATTGAAATATCGGATAGTTCGTAAAAAAATAATCATTCCGATTAAATTAATATTTGTTCAAATTCGATTAAAATAATGTTATCATTTATATATTTTAAAAGCATTCTACACACATTTTAGAAAAACGATTATGAAATAAAAATATTTTATATTTTGCAGCATTTCTTCATTTTAAAACGAATTATATTTATTTAACGTTTCAAAGAGAACAATTATAAATAACTGAACTATTAATAAAATATCTACAATAAAATAATAATCTTAATTTCTCTTTAAAATAGCCTCTCACTTAATTCTGACTAAAGATTTTGCAATTGTACATATCTAGGAAATAAATTTTCGACTGAAAATATACGAACATTAGAAACACCTCAATAACATCAAGAACTGTGTTTTATGAAATACAAGTACACAATCAAAATTAAAGAAATATCCATAAATTTTAATTTACCAAACACCTTCTACCTGAATGAGAGTTTAATAAATCTCTTTGCTTCAAATATTAGACTTGTAATTTTCAGATATAAGCTATTTAAAGTTGTATAATCTCAATTCACCCAAATGGTATCAAAATAAAAAAAAAATCCAAATGCTGTCGAGTTTAAGTTTTAATATGATATAATATACTAATCAAAGAACATAAAGCTTTTATTTTTTAGTCTCTGTTGCCACAAAAGTTTTTAATTTCTGTAAGTATTTTCTTATGCTGTTGCACTACAAATTCTAAATAATTCTACCCAATGTTTGCAACTCATTTCACTAAATGCTTTAAAATACGCGCTGTCACAACTAACCACCTTTGTTTCGATACCACATTTTAAATGTTCTACTAATTAAATGCTACGGAATCAACCTTTTTTAAATAATCTCGTTTAAAATCCTCACCATTATAATTTTCATTAAGATTATTTTAATTTCACATCTGAGGATACTTCGGCATCTATTAAGCAGGATTACATTATACTATACACAATAAATGTAATAATATTAAAAATATCTTTAATTCATAATTGATTATCCTTTATTTTAACTGTACAAAATCTTTAATGCTTCAAAATTGAATATTTTATTAAAAAACAAAAAATAGAATCATTTGTGTGTTTAATATATATTTCGTATAAAAGAAAAAATATCCTTTATTTTACTTCCTTTCAATGTTTTAGTCGAAATGATGGCCTACTCAGTCAGCTCTCATTGGTACCACATGCTAAAGTTTCGAATCCTAACTGGGGCATGGATTGTGTTAGGGATTCGGAATCCATTTTAAACATCTGGCCCATTGTAACGTGCCCATGGTAATGTGCGCAGCTTTGCATGCAAGAGAGCTCCGCTTCGAATAAGCTGGCGGCATGGTTGAAGTCACTCTTTCAGAAACGAAGAGATTCGATGGCGATTGTGTCTCGGCGTCGATAGTCGGGCTGCCTGGTGGGAGTTTTCCCGGGTGTTCTCCCAAAAGAAACGTAAATGCCGGGCAGTTAACTTCCAAAATCCTCCAGGAAGGCACTTTCCTCCCTATTCACTCGTCGGCTGGTTGTTCGTGGTATGCGTGAGGCCACCGATATTCCCTCCCTTCTCCCCCCCAATTCTAACTGGTCTGGATGGTTGTTAGTGCAGTTATATGCAGAAATGATTTTTTTTGGAAGATCCATAATTTTATTGAATATTAATCAATTGATTTTCATGTCAATATTTCAACCGTTTTATGAGAAATTATTGCATATTTTTGCGTGATATTTCGGAAGCGTTTTTTTTTCTTCAAAATAGCTCTTTCAATAGAAACTAATTCATGTGAAACAAAAAATGTACATAAATTTTATTTTAAAAATACTAAATATTAAACAATTTAAAATTTATTTATTGCTGGAGAAGGAAAGTTTTGAAAATAAATTTTAAACTTAAATGGTACATTAAATTAAAATAGTCAAATTTAAGATTCTTTCGTAATTAAAGATTAACGTATATTAAAAGCTGTTTTAATCTGGATTAACTTATTTAAAAGTATTAATAAAGATCACCATGGGTCTTAAGCTTGTCTTAATTAGATGTTTCCTGTGTCAAAAAAAACCCAACAATACAAATTTATCAAAAGTCTAAAAATGCAATTATTTCTTTTTAAATTTCTAAGCAAAGCTGGAATTTTTGTTTGCACTGCTGACAGCGAAATAAATTTAAATCATTACGCATTTAAAAGCAATGAATTTTTTTAAAATTTATTTAAAAGAAATAAGGAAATAATTTATTATTTATACAGTATCTTAATGAGATGAACCAAAACTCTGCAGAACTTAATTAATAAATAATAGAATAATAATAAAAAGCATTATTCCCAAGATAAAAATTGCTTTGAACATATCTTAATCTGACATTTTTTTGATAAATACAGAAAATACTTGAAATATATTTTCAAAATATTTCAGTGTTCAAGATTCCAATCAAACCATTTGAATCAGTGTTCAAGATTCCAGTCAAACCATTCTACAAAAAACAAAATTAAATAAAAAAAAAGGTTCTTGAAAATTAGTTTTAAAAAATATTAAAAAGGTTCTATAAATTTGGATACGTCAGTCGGCATTACGTCAGATAACACAATCTTTTTACTTCATTGCATAGGAGATTACAACAAGTGATCCATTCACAAGGTCAAGTCACACGATGGTAAACTATTTTCAATTGCATAAGTTATGCTCATTTTTCCTTGAAATAACGTGCACCATTTGTATTGTGTGATTTTCTTTAAATAAAAATAATTTATTTTATAAGTTTCATATGATTCTTTTTTCAATTCCTTCTATTAACTCACACTCTCCGTATATATATCTCGTTCAAATTGTCAATCGTTCATAAAATATTTTTTATTCATCCACTCAAGTTCAAATACATTTTTTTAACTTGTAGTGGATGACACTTGATGTTAATGCAGTTTTTAACAAATATTAATTCATTAATTAAATTTAATTAATTAATTTTAGTTTTTTTTTAGATTTAAGTTGTATGTAACTACCAATAGATGGAGCCAGATAAACCTAAAAAAATGAATGAAAATTATTTATAAAGGACTTTTGCAATATAGTGAAAAAACGTAGGAATTGACTTAAAAATTTTTTTTATATTACTTGTTTTACATAAAAATTGTTAACACATTTTATAATTCAATTCAAAAAATATTACTGTTTCATTATATATAATTACACAATATATGGAATTTTCATGGGTGTGCATTGACGTGTGTTTTGGACTGCAGGTAAGTGGATCGTCAAAGAGTAAAAATTGATCATGCTCTGGTCTTTTATTTTAGGTCTCAATTGTACAGAAGGTTTAAAAACATCTGTTTTAATAATCGTTGCCTGTATTATCAGAAATACATTTAGAGGAAAAGTTTTAAACAATTTGAAATTAAGAAAGGTTACGATATCGAACAAGTTTTCATTTGTGCAAATAATAAAGTATATAGTTATAAGTTATACCATTTCATTTAAGAAAACCTGACAATTAACAGAAACAAAAAAGATATTTAACATAATTTGTGAATTTAAATATTTTAACTTCATTTCGTTTTCCGGTCTAAAAATGTCACGAAAAGAATGTTTGAGAAACAAAACAAACTTTTTATTAAAATTCATATGTTTAACATAGAATGTCAAAATAAACATTGATAAAAAAATATTAACATATTTATTCAAATCACAAAAAATGAATTACACCGTATATAATAAAAGCATATGAACAATGGTAGTTAAAATGAAAGAAAAGTATACATAAAATATTTTAAAAAAATTATTTATCATAAAATTCTAATACCAGGCATGTAAACCGCATAAAAATATATATTAATCATTATTCAGTAACATTTAGCAATGCGCGTAAAATATGGAATTATCAGGAACAGCGAAAAAGGTCATAATTTTTTTGTATAAATGTATTCAAATGGTCTTTTATTTACTATACTATAATTTCAGCTTCGAATGGATACGCATGTGTCTCGTTAAATCGGGTCTTCGCGAGAAACTTTTTTTTCCACATGTGTCGCACGCGTGTGGTTTCTCTTGAGTATGGACACGATAATGTACCATTAACTCTCTTTTCAGACGAAATGATTTAGAGCAAAATGTGCAAATGTGTGGTTTTTCATTTCAGTGAATCAATAGATGGTTTTGTAAACTGCCCTTTTGTGTAAATTTCTGATTACAAATTCCACACTCAAATGGTTTTTCATTCGTATGGATACGCAAATGAGTTTTTAAAATGCTCTTTTGTGAAAATTTTCTCATGCAAACGTTGCATTCGTGTGGCATTTCTTTTGAGTGCGTAAGCAAATGAGTCTTCAAATGTGACCTTGTAAATTGTCTTTTCAATTCAGCGCTATCTTGGTTAATCTGTATGCTGATTATTTTCAGCTGTTGTCCAATGAAGTTCCGTATATTCTGCAGAAAAAAAAGTAGATATTAAGTATGAATAATGATATTTTTTTAAATAGTGAACAGCAAATTTTATTTTTTTCGATATTAAATTAGTATATTGTCCCTGATTAACAACATTCATTATTCATTAAGCAAAATTATTTAAAAACAAAACAATACACTATATAAGACTATGTCTAAAATAATTTTGGAATACTGTGAAACATTAACAATATTAACAACTAAAATAATAATAATAAATAATTAATAAATATTAACATAATTAACAAATATTAACAATTTGTACATGAAATCGAACTGTTCTTATTGAAATCGGTTTTCTTTGTATATTGAAATAGTCATTTTTAATATATGGATTTAATGAAATTTGTATATTAATTTGAACGTTGATAATTTTCCGGGAATTTTTCTTATATTGCCGAATTCTTTTACTAAATTGTTATTTAGTACAAAATTTTAATTTAAAATATATTTCATTTAAATATGCTATAAATAAATTATATCAAACAATTTTCATGTTGTGAAAAAATATTACTCACCTCAACCCAGTAATCTAAATGTAAATGGCGATAGCACTAGAATGGGGAAAAACTCATAACAGAATTTACTCGAAATTTGAATAATTTTTTTTTCTGCTTAAATGAAATGATTTACTACTGTGTGCAATAAGTAAGACCAATTTTCAATTTAAAATTCCCGGGGCTTATGGAATTTCAATTTTTTTTATTTGGCTGGCACTGTCCTTGGTGAAATTTGACGTCAAAATAATCTTTAGTGTTTGAGTTAGGCTTGGCTTTATGAGATGCTAAAACTGATTCCGGCGATTTTTGAAATGTCTGAATTAATTGTGCAAAGAACTTGCATTACATTTTATTTGCGGAAACGTATATAATGTTGCAGAAGGCATTCGGTGAGCATTCCTATATCGGAAAGAAATGTTTACAAGTTTTATAAACAGTTAAAAAAAGGTAGATAATACATTGAAAGCAAAGAGCCCTTCAACTTCAACCGACGAAGCTCACGTCCAAAAAAATTAAAGATTTGGTGCTTACAAACCGTACAATTAGAGACCCTGCTGATGATGTTGGAATTTAAAAGCGCCGTAGTTTGCCCATCCCTGACCTATTATTATAGTATAACTGTTATATATATAATAGACTTGGTGGAATATTTAAAACAAAATATTATTGTTGTAAAAATATTTTTTTCCTTACAGAATATAAAAATAATCATTCGAACAAAGAAAATATTTTAATTTATTCAAAAGGTAAAAGAAAATGAATTACACAGCGTATTATATAAACATATTCTTTTATTTTCCATGCAATCGTTCTTCTTTAAACCGAAAAATATTTTTAAAACATTGATTGTAAAAATTAAAAATAAGGTATGAAAACTGCAAAAATAAAAATTAATTATTCATCATTCATTAAAACTAAGCCTTTCACATATAAATGCAGTTGTCATAAATTTTTATATAAATAAAATATTAAAATGCTCCTTTATGTAGCATACAACATTTTATTTTCGTATGTGTATGCAAGTGTCTCGCTAAATGGCATCTTTGTGAGAAACTTCATCCACATCCCTTAGAATGAATCAAAAGATGCCTCTGCAAATGGCTCTTTCGATTCAATTCCCGATTGCAAATTTCACACACAAATGGCTTTTCATTCGTATGGGTACGCAAATGACTGTTCAAACTGCTGTTCTGTGAAAATGTCCTTTTACACACTTCGCACTCGTAAGGTCTTTCCTTGGTATGGGTTCGGTAGTGCTTATGTAAACCACTTTGATGTCTAAATTTTCTTTTACATATTTCGCATTCATATGGCATTTCTTTCGTGTGCGTAAGAAAATGGAACCTCAAACAATACATGCTAATAAATTCCTTTTTGCAAATTTCACACTTATAATTTTTCACTCCGGAATGCGTAAGTGAATGTGCCTTTAAATGTCCTTTGCTTGTAAATGCCTTTTGGCATACTTCACAAACATACGGCTTTATGGCTTTGTGAATAGCCATATGCTGGGATAAATTCCACTTACGTCGGAAAGCTATACCACAAGTTTCACACTGGTAATACTCTAGTTTTCCGTTAATACTAGATTGTGACATTACTGAAGGTTTTACGAAAAATTATGGAAAAAAACAACGCAAAAATTGTTTTATATTGAATTCAGCGAGATTCTTGCGTGACAGCGTATTCTGGATCTTGTCTATGATTGCTTTCAGCTGTTGTCCACTCAAGTTTCTAATATTCTACAAAGAAAAATTCAATGGTAAGAATCAGAGTAATATTGATATAGTCCTTAATAGGTAAAAACTGGAAATGAATAATTTTAGTGTTATTTTTCATAAATTATACTTTCATTGATGAAAGTTATTAATTATATATGAAGCAACATCCTTTAAAATAGATCAAATATTATCTACTTCAAATATCTTATAAAGAATATCAAATATATATTGAAATAATGCTATTTCGTATTCAGCGGTATATATATATTGTGTGTGTGTTTGTATTTTATTTCGTGTTCTGTGGTGTTCAATCTCTAACCAAAATGAACGCCTATTTTATTATTTTTTAACATAAAGTAAATCAACAAAATATTCCCCATCAGATAGTTGACATTTTATATAGCATAATATAATAAAATAAATATTATTCAATGATAACGATAAAGATTTTTAAATTTCCTTTGAACAGAAAAAAAATTAAATTAAAAAAAATTTAAATTGGGATATAGTTAAAAAATTGCATTTGTATTTGTACAATTTTTCGCCATGACATTTTTTAATATCATATATTGTATGAAAACAGAAAAAATATACTGCATTTCCATATCGTAAAGGTCGAAAATATTTCATTAAATTTAATTTTAATGAAGTTAATGACGTTATTTTTCTTAAATAATACAGTGCGTTTTGTGGAGAAAATACAAGCTTTAAGTAGCATGTCTAAAAGACATTGAGATGAAATATTTATTAAAAACTATATAGTATACATTTCCTAAATTTGAATTAGAAAATTTTCCATTTTTGAAATGAAATTATTTACCGTTAAAAATTAATAAATTTAACGTTATGTAAAATGTTACTTAACATTATTAAAACACGTATCAAAGAGATTATTACGTATTATACAAATTGCTATTTCCTGAGGTAGATGGTTATTATTTGGTAGAGGTTAATACTTGTGATGCAGAACGTTTACTCATTACACCCGAGTTACAACAGGTTCCAGTCCTTGGGTGGCATGGAATGGTTCGGAATCCACGTTAAACTGTACGTACAAGACTAATTAGCCTAAAGTATGCAAAAATGACCGTAGAGCGACAAACTAAACATTCGGTCTAATATAACCGTAGATCGAAAAACCAGGGTTTGAGCTTAAGTATAACACATCTGACAAGTAAACAGAAACAACACTGTTTTGAAATCTGCCAGTAGGTAGAAGGCCTAGAGCCACCATAGGCAGTTAAGCCAAATAGGACGATAAACCATGTAATATATATGAGAATCGTATTTACGGGAAATTTCACAATATTTTGTTAATTTAAAAATTCTTATAACCGGCATTTAAATCCGCTATTGAAGAAATATTTAATGACATTACTCGCAATAATTAATTTTTTTTAATGCAGGGACTGTAGTAGAGAAACTGTTTTCCTATCTCAAATTTTCATACATATGCATCAAATGAATTCATTTTCAACAGAAAGAACACATTATTTAAAAACAGCAAAGCTACAATGGCTGTCGTTATAGAATCAAAACTATTTACCTGTAACTATCAAGATCAAAATGCTTTCTGTAATGAGTTAAGTTCGAAAAGTCTGTTTCGTTTAATATCGGATGTTTAAAAAGATAAAATGGAATGTCCAACCAACATCTGAATTGTGGTTTCGAACGTTTCTGTTGCCACAACTTTTAAAAGAAAATTTCTTCTTTAGAAAATAACTATCGTGCACTTCAGATTCTACACAGTGTCCAACTGTAAAATCTTTCAATTCTTTTTATTTGCTGTTTTAAAATTTGCAATACACACATTTTTTTTTCTTTAAACAGATTTTTAAAATTATACTTGGATTTATAAAATAACTTTTCAAAACAAAACTCCATTAAAAATATGGCTTACTATAATTTTCGATAAGATTTGGATGATTTCGGATCCAATGGTCCAAGGAAGTCATCAGAAAGTAGTCAGTGTAACATAGAATATTTATATTCCAATCAAAAATTTTAGTGTTTTCTTTACATTGTGAGTTTTTATCGTAAATTATAATTATGATAACTGCAATTTCATTTTATTTTCAATAATTTAATGATGATTTTTCTTAAGTTATTGAAAACTTGAATTATCAAGAAATGCAGTATTTGATGTATTTGTAAATATTTAATTTTCCTAAAATTATCTTTCTGAATTTTTCTTTAAAATACATAATTTTTTTACTTTATCGAATATAAATTAAAAAGTTTTCAAGAAATGACCGAATTTTTTTCATGCATATTCCATTGCACGTGATATGAAAACACAAATAATATATACTGTTATAAACAAATTATTTTTTGTGAAATACTGTGAAAAATAAAAAACTCATGGATTTGTTTTTCTCCAAAAACGTTGATTAACTGCGTAAGTGTTTCAATTTGTTTATCTGATAACTTGTTTTTCTTTACAAAAATTCTTCATTTTAGAAGGGCAAATCAGAGAATTGATTTTATTACCAAAAGAAAGGTTCATCTTTTCATGATTTCTATAATTTCATACGCGCCGAATAAGTACAAATATATTTGCTTTTCAAAATATACGAATATGAAAAATGTTCCAAAATTATTTGCTCCGGGTTTGTAAACTCGCACAGTAGTTTATATTTCAAATTTATCCATTTCAGTATTAATGATAGTCACTATTTTTTATAAATTCACCAAAACATGCAAGAGTTTGATACATGCTAATCTACTTGAAAGCATTAATAAGAATCACAACTCGTTCAAACGGTGATAAACATTCTAATTTGATGCATTGCTTGTAATGAATAGCCGAACTGAAATTAACTAGAACCTTGTAAGAAAAAAAAAATTTTAAAATTTACGTTCACAACAGCTAGTTCATTTTAAGACATCTCTTTTTCAATAAAAATAAATGAATATTTTTTAAACCTGTAAATTCACATTCAAAGATTTATTTTTTGAGTGAAACTAATATACTGTTTTATTTTTTGTTAATTATATATTGTTTATTTTTTTAATGAACCTAATATATTGTAATATACGAACAATATATTCGGTATATGCAAAAAAAAATTTTTTTGCAAATACTAAAAAATATTTTTTAAAAAATTATTTGTAAAAATATTAATAAATAATAATAATAATAAATAAATCATAAAGTTTTAATAAAATAACTGGAAGTTAAAAATAAATCGCGCTAAAATAAATTTTATATTATACCTGGTTTTAACAGATATTCATCTTAAAATGAAAATGTTTTCCCGTGTTTGCTGACAGAAGAGTCATATTTATAAATAATTTTGCTTTAGATTTCTAAATCAAGATACATTAGCCATTCTATGAAATATATTAATCAGATTATATTTCAAGATGAACGTATTTTTTTGGTATTCTTTAAAAAAATGTATCATTTGTTAATTTTGGGCCATATGGACATGAAAACAATATTTTTACTACAAAACATAAAAATATATATTTTTTTAAATTTTGTAGTAGATTAAAAAAATCCTGTTACACTATAGATTTAGCGCGCAATAATTTGGAATAAACACTATTTATCATTGATTAAAAATTATCTAATACTTGATTTTATGAGAATTAATTTTGTCAGTAACCTGTAATAATATTTAACGTATTAGTGGGTTTTTTTTCTTTCTTTGAATTCCATAACATTTTTAGAGCTCTCCATTTTATTTCATTTGCTTTATATATAGTTTCAGATCTTACAAACATAATAAAACTACTTAAATGAAATAAATTTTCTTTTATTTTATATATGGAAAAATTTTCAACATTTAAAAAAAATTGTTTTATTGCAACTTTTCATTTTTGCTCATTTATTGACGTTAAAATATAGCTAATACTGTTGCATTAAGAAAGGCTACTGCTGTTGCTGACTACTACTACTACTTTAACCATTTACAAATTGGATAATTATAAACTATTTACTATAATATTGTTTATATAAAACAAATAAAATCTTTAAAATCATTGACATTTTTTAATTAATATCAATTATTATATTTTCTATGACACGTAAATTTGTTAATTTTATTTTTATGCTTGATTAGATATACCAACATCTTATAATAATTGGACATTTCAATTATATAAATAGATTATTACAGAGTATTCAAGATCTTAAAACTAAAAAGAACCATTTTTTTTTTTTAGATATTTTTTATATAGAAATACAGTTCAACCTGCTGCATATATTCATTCAATATTAATGAGATTTTTTAACTTAATATTCTTCTTAGCAAAATAACACTTCCATGGAATTTTTTTAAATAAAATCTTTGCTAAATTTTCATGAAATATGCAAATTTCCATTTTTGAACAAGCACTTTCATCGTTTATTAAAAATAATGGAGCATTTGTTTGTATGGGGATTATTTTTTCACTCTGACATATTATTTGACAACATTAATCTATTCTTATTTGATTATTTTCCACGCCTACGCGAAAAGAGTGTATGCATTGGCCTGCGTGAACTCCTAATATTAGTGTCATGCCTGATCGGCCAGAGTGAAATAGCTTAGCTGCGAGTAGCTATGGCTATTAAGTGTAATAAATGAGTTTATTTAATTTTCATTGTTTGTACTTATTTGCATAAGTGATTCACAATTATACAGTCCACTGTGTTCTATAATACGAGAACTATTATTATAACTACAACATATTATTGGATTGTATCTGACGAAGACATTTTTAAACACAGAACATAATTCAGGAAAAGTTTTATATGCGTTGTTTTAAATCATCTCGATATCCTACAAAAAAATACAGGTTTTAGGAAAAATTTCTTTGATTTATTTAAAACATTTCAAAAATCTACAAATATTTGTTTATCAAGTCATTTTATGCTATATGCTTCCATTATGCAAGAAAGTAGTAAATTATCAAATTTCAATATCAAAATGCTACAGTCCTACTTATATTAAAACTAGTAAAATTTTTAAAAATAGTGACTTATTTTAATATTAACGAATGATACTTTTTGCCAGGCATATTAATCATTTTATTTTTATAGAGGATTGTATAAACATTATTATAATTTGATATAACTTTTTTTTTTAAATCATCTCTGTAACATACAAAAAATTATGTTTTAGGAACAATTTATTTGTTTCAATTAAAATATTTCCTAAACTCTCGAAATATTGAAAACATATTCAAGTTCAAAGCATATCATAGTTTAAGTATCAAAACGCTAGATTCCTAATTCTATTAAAACAAATAAAATACTTTAAATTACTGACTACTTTTAATATCAACCATGAATATTTTGTGACGACATATTGCTTTTTGTTCTAATGCAACTGGAAAACACTTATACAATTGTCTTCAATGTCTTATGGCAAACGCTGCACCGATGTTACTCACTTAGCACTACCCAGGAGATGGCTGTAGCTTGAAGATAAGCTACGGCCCTGGTGTAATAATACCTCCGCAGGAACCTCCGGGACTCGAACACGAAACCTGTGGTACAGAGCGCCAGAGCGATAGTCACTCAACCATTCAGGCCCCTGTGCCAGGCATATTAATCATTTTAATTTTATACATGATTGTATAAACGTTTATTATAATATGATATAACCTTGCAATGATATGATTTATTAGTAACAGAATATACAGTATCTTAAATTAAAAACGAATGTTATAGATAAATAATAATGTGAAGCGAAGTATGGGAATTTTAAAATATCAAAGAAAACATCAGTATACTGATTTTCAGAAACCACAAAAGACGTGTTTTTTAAATTAAATATTCGTTATAATAATATCATATATCCTAATGAATTTTATGAAGAAATATTAGCAAAATATTATAAAAACATTCATCATTGTATTGTAAATAATAAACAAGAAATATTGCTGTAATGTTCCACAAATATTTACTTTCCGGAAAATCAAAACAAAACTTTTGGTTTTTATTATGATTAATCTTTTAAATATAGAATGTAAATAAGTATAAGCCTTCATAAAATTTAGTATTTAAATAAGCATCATAACAAGAAAACAATTAACATATTTATTCAAAGGACAAACGTGAGTTACACCGTGTATTGTAAAAACATACAGGAACAATGGTATTCAAAATAAAAAACAAAAATTAAAAATATTATCAAAAAATTATACTTAAAATTATAAAACAGGTTATGCAAACTACATAAAAATATTCCTGAATCCATCAGTCATTCAAAGTTATCAATATATATAAAAAATGGAATTATCAGGAACGACTAAACAAAGAGTCAAATTTTTTTTTGAATAAATGAATTATTAAAGTGTTCTTTTATTTAACATATTACAATTTCACTTTCCAATGTGTGAGCATGTGGCTCTTTAAGTAGTTTCTTGGGAGAAACGTTTCCCACAATTTTCACATGCATGTGGTTTCTCTTTCGTATGGATACGATAATGTAGCATCAAATAACTTTTAGTCGAAACGATTTTTTACACAGTGTACAAGCGTGTGGTTTTTCTTTTGAATGAATAGATAGATGTCTTTGCAAACTGCCCTTTTGAATAAATTTCTGATCACAAATTTCACAATTAAATGGCTTTTCATTCGTATGATGAATATTAAAATTGCTCTTCCCTGAAAATGTCTTCTTGCACACTTCGCACTCGTAAGGCTTTTCGTTGGTATGGGTTCTGCAATGGACATGTAAACCCCTTTGATGTCTAAATTTTCTTTTGCATAATTCGCATTTAAATGGCTTTTCTTTCGTGTGCGTAACCAAATGAGACGTCAAATTTGACTTTTGCATAAACTCCTTTTTGCAAATCTCACACGCATAATTTTTCATCCCAGAATGCGTAAACGAATGCCTCTTTAAATCTCCTTTTTGTGTAAATGTCTTGTGGCAAACGTTGCAAACATATGGCTTAAGACCTTTGTGAATACGCACATGCATTGATAAACTACATTTCTGTCGGAACCCTTTACCACCAGTCTCACACTGGTAATACTCTTGTTTTGCAATAATAGCAGATTTTGACATGATTGAATGTTTTATAAAAAATTATACTAACAATATTTCAGATTGAGTTCAGCTGGATGCTTGTGTGATCGTGCAATCTGGATCTTTGTATTGATGGTTTTCAGCTGTTGTCCACTCAAGTTTCTTATATTCTAGAGAAAAAAATTCAATACTGAGAATCACAGTGATATTGTTTTAAATAGTAAACACTAAAATTTATTCATTTCCGGTTTTTATTTTTCATGAAAATATTTTCACTGATAAAAGGTATTATTTATGAAACAACAGCATCCTTTAAAGAAGACATGCAAAAATATTACGAAATTTCTTGTTAATATTTCGCAATTTTCCAGAATTATTTGTGTCTAAGAAAATCAAACGTCTGTTTTCATTTAAAATGGCTTACTTTAAATACTGAAGTAGTAGAACCCGATCACCCGAACCCAATTTTAATAATTTCTTAGGAAATTTTAACACTTCTTAAAAATTCTACCAAAAAAATTTCGACTTGATATTTTACAGTGCTACAGTATCAAAAGGAAAAATTGATATTTTCACTTTTTATAAAATAATTAGTATAATAATATTATGTTTCCAGTAGTAGTCTTGTTACAGCATTATATTCATTTTTTATATATTAATATTTTTAAAACAAGAAGAATTAAATGAAAGTATATGATATGTAGACATCATTTTAAACGGATCTTATGTTCGTAGCATTTCAAAGTAAACAGATATTTAAGCGACAAATTATATGTAACAATAGCACATAAAGAATAACTACCGTGAATTCTCAACAATATGCAAATTCTTCTCCGGTTCACTCGTTACTTCGAACTATTGGAACTTTCTCTTAATCCTTGAGAAGACGCACTAGTTGAGATATTTATCTTATCTTTTATCTAAAACTGTGACAATTTAATGTAATTGAACCTTTTTCTGTAATTAATAATTCGATAATGTATGCATGCCATCCATAAATAAGTTTCTTTCTATAGAACTAATTTTCATCATCAAATTCCAGTTATATAATGTATACTTTTATTTAAAGGTGTACCTCTAAGATGAATAAGATTTTTCAAATAACATAAAGAGTGGTGTACTAATCCTAGAAGATATTACTGTAGTTTCTTTTTTAATTGGAAGTTTTTTAATTTAGCTTATGATGCATTATCGAAATATCTGAAATATATATTCACAGGATAATGGATATTTAAGAGATATTTCATGAAGTAACTCGTGATTATTAATTTTATAAATGGAAGGACCAAGGTCGATATGAATTGTTTTTCAACCTTAATTTTTCATACTCGTACATCAAATAAAGAAAGTTTCCACTGAACGAACACAAAATATAAAATAACTACAATAAAAATTGCATTTTAATACAAAATCGAAACTATTTACCTGTAATTTCAAAGGTTCAAACGTTTTTTTCTAGTCTCTTTTCTTTAATAACATTGTTTTAAAATGAAAAAAAAATGTGACGTTCAACCATTATCTACAAAATATTTTTTGTACCTATTTGTTGCCACAATTTTTCTAAAAGACCTTAGAAAATAAAATACTACAGCGCACGGCCGTTGGTACCACAGGCTTCAGGTTCGAACCCTGGCACTGGCATGGATATTTGATGGTGGTTCAGAATCCCTGTTAAACTGTAGGTACCGGTCTAATTAGCCTAAAGTGTGCACAAAATGACCGTAGAGTGACAAACCAAACCAAATCTACTGCGCACTTCCTATTCTACTCATTGCTCAACTCGAAACTATATTTATAAAATCTGCTTCCAGAAATACAAAATGTTTAAAATGTTACACTTGGCTCTGGGAAGAATATTTTTAAACACAAACTCCTTAATGGTCTAAATCATCGTTTACTATAATTTTCGTCAAGAACAGAATAGTTTCTCATATAATGGTTAAATAATGTGTTCAAAATGTAGGCTACAATAACATGGAATATTTATATCTCATTCAAAAAGTTTAGAGTTTTCTATAAAATATGCTTTTTTATCCTGAATTACAATTAAAAAACCCAATTTCCTTTATTCACTTAAATTTTCCGTTATATATATTCTTAATTTAAATTTTAAAATATCGTAACATACAGTGTCTGGAGCATGTATAAATATTTAAAAAGCAATTATAATTGTTTAAATGTTCAAATTTTCAGTTTAAATTTCTGTTAAATTTTCATTCTCTATCAGAATTTCTTGAAAAGAGATAATTTTTTTTACACTATCGAATTTAAATCAAAATTTTATCACGAAGCGCACGAATTTTTATGTATTTATTCAGTTACACTTTATGTAAAAACACAAATTAAATATACATTTTTATACAATTTATTTTTTGTGATATTATCTAAAGTAAAAAAAAAAAAAAAACTGATGCGGAATTTTCTTTTCTCTGGGAACATTCTCGTGTTGTACAGATTTTTTTATTAGTTTCTTTTAAATATTCTTTTTTTCTTTACAACAATCTTTCATTTTTAAGTCTGCTTTGTGCCTGGTGAGGATATATAACATATTGGTTTGGTACTATAGTAAGCTCTTTATTAAAATAATACAAAGTATAATGCAAAGAAAGATTCAAAAGTTGTTTTGGCTAATCATCATCGAAGATGCTGTTAATACTTCTGTCAAAGTATATCAATGACTATAAAAAGTATACATTTTTAATATTCCTTGGAAATTATTTCTTCTTCGTATATAAAAATGATAGAAAACCACATATTATGTCAACCCGAAAAATTTCTTCCCGCGCTATTATGCATACAAATTCTGTACTCAGGAAAATTAATTTGAATTTCCTATTAACAATTAAATGGTCATCTTTTCATCATTTTCACAAATTCATACGAACCAAATAAATGCAAATTATGTCTCAACAGTTTGGAAGCGTTTTCTTTTAAAATAGCACTTATGGTAGAAAACGATTGAAGAGGAAAAAAAAAAAATCAATAATATTGTATTTTTAAAATATACGAAAATGATAAACGTTTCGAAATTATTTATTCAGGGTCTGTAAAATCGTGCAGAATTTAAACTCGTATTTTAAATTTACCAATTTCAGTGTTAAAGATAAAGTCGCCATTTTTTATAAATTAAAAAATTCATCAAAAAATGGTTTGATGATGTCCACACAAAACTCAAATCATCATCATCATCATCACACATCCTAATTTACTTGAAAGCGATAATAAGAATCACAACACTTTCAAACGTTGTTAGACGTTCGAATTCGATGCATTGCTTCCCAGAAAGACTCAAATTAACTGAAATCTTGTAAAAACATTAATTTATTTCTTTTAAATTTATGTATACAACAGCCAGATCATTTTCTGACATTTTTTTTTCCACCAAAAATAAATGAATATTTTTTAAACGTGTAAAGATCCGTATGCAAAAGACTTTTTGAAAAAATTTGTATTATTTTATTTTTGACACAAAAAATATATTTTGACAAAGTATTTGCAAAAATATTAACAAAAATAACAATATATATACAATTTTTTTATTAAAGTTTTAATAAATAACTTGAAGTTTAAAAGCTAAAAATCGCGCTAAACGAGATTTTATATTACCTTGTTTTAACAGAAATTCATCTTAAAAATATAATATTTTCAAATGTTTGCTTTTCATATGAATTATATTTTTCAATATTTTAAAATTGATCATAAAAATTACTCGATTTGATATGCTGATTTTTGGGTATGCAAAATTGTACTTCTAATATTTGACCATAAATTTGATGTGTATTTCAATCGAAATTTTTAGCAAAAAAATCGAAAAAAATTAAATCAACCTTGAATACAATCATAGAAAATACCTGAATCTTTATTAAAATATTACAAAGTATAACGCAAACAAAGATTGAAAATTTGTTGTTTTGGCAAATGATTCTCAAAAACAATCGTCGAAATATACAAAAATGAATTACAACATATATTATAAAGTAAATAAACGAACATGGTACTTAAAATAAAAGAAACATAATGTAAAATTTTATAAAAGTAATTATTTATCCTAATATTTTAAAACATGCAAACTGCATAAAAATATAACCTAATCAATCAGTAAAATTTAACAATAGATATAAGAAATGGAATTGTCAAGAACAACAGCGAAAAGTCAAATTTTTTATATAAATCAATAATCAAAATGCTTTTTTTATTTAGCATACTACAATTTCGCTTTCGAATGAGTGCGTATGTGGCTCGTTAAATATTCCCTACGTGAGAAACTTTTTCACATGTGTCGCATGCGTGTGGTTTCTCTTTCGTATGGATAAGATAATGACGCATTAAAGGTCCTTTCTGACGAAACGATTTATTACACAGCGTGCAAATGTGGGGGTTTTCTTTTGAGTGAATCAATAGATGGCTCGTCAAACTGCTTTTATGAGTAAATTTCTGGTTACAAATTCCACAATCAAATGGTTTTTCATTCCTATGGATACGTAAATGGGTTTTAAATTGCTGTTCTGTGAAAATTTTCTGTTGCAAATTTCGCACACGTATGGTCTTTCGTTGGTATGGACTCGGTAGTGTACACGTAAATAATTTCGATGAGTAAATTTTCTTTTGCATAATTTGCATTCGTGTGGCGTTTCTTTAGTGTGCGTAAGCATATGAGACTTCAAATTAGACTTCTGAATAAATTCTTTTTTGCAAATCTCACACCCATAATTTTTCACTCCCGAATGCGTAAATGAATGCTTCTTTAAATTTCCTTTTTCGACAAATGCCTTTTTGCAAACATTACAAACATATGGCTTAAGACCCGTATGAATACGCACATGTTGCGATAAATTCCACTTATTTGTTAACCGTTTACCACATGTCTCACACTGGTAATATGCTTGTTTTGCGTTAATACTAGATTTTGACATGGTTGAAGGTTTTGAGAAATTATACAAAGCCAATGTAAAATTTTTAATGGTTACAATTCGAAGTGATCTTGTATAATCTGTATCTTGTTGATTGTTTCAACTGTTGTCCAATGCAGTTCCTTATATTCTAAAGAGGAAAAAGACGATAATATGAACGAGTAATATTGATATTCTTTGAATTTGTTAACAATATTTATTCATGTGTTTTAAAATTATTATATTATTACTAATTAATGACAAAGAATTGTGTTGTTTCAGGATTAATTAACAATAAAATATGTCTATACAAAACTATGACTGTTAATTTTTTAAAATATTCCAAAGTTATTTTAATTTTTTCACTAACTACTATCCCTATTTATATAGGTTTTGCAAGAAATACTGAAATTGTAGGTGTTTTTTAATATTAGATCCACATATCATTTATAAATTATTTTTAACGTTGATATTTTTTTCGGAAATTCTTTTATTGCCTAACAGTCTTACTAAATTGTTATTAATTACAAAATTTTTATTTTAACTACTGCATTTCATTCTATTTCAAGATGCGATATGTAAAAGACATTATACAGTATACATGTTGTCAACCAAATATTACACTTACCATCTGGTAAATTAAATGTCTGATAGCATTAAAATGTGGCAAATGTCAAAACATATTTGCTTAATATTTGCTTTTGATTTATATTGTTAAGATTCAAAATCTATTTTAATAAAATCAAGATTCAATAACAGTATTCGATATTTTAAGGTGACGCACGAAAATTGTCGTGAACTCAAATTCATCAACAGAAAATGATTTTAACATTAATTACTAATAGAATAATAAACAATTAAATAAATTTCACTCTGAAAATTCACTTGAACATAACATTATAAAATATAATTGATTAATCATGAAAATAAAGAAACATTTTTTGTAAGTATTTCAACATTAAGATCGGCATATTAATGTTGAAATACTTACAAAAAATGTTGGTGAAAGTGCTTGATTCACTATAAGAAACGAATGGTTTATAAAAGATGTACTCGTGACAAGTAAATTTAAGGAACATTATAATAATGTTCTTTGCAATTTACCATTGCTTAATCGTGTAAAATATAGAGGAAACATACTGAAACTGCGATATTTAAAAGAACAGAAATGTGGAAGAAGATTCAAACCAGATTTGGCCAAGAAAATATTTTAATATGTTTGAAAAAATGGAAATGAAATCGTGAATGACAAAAATGCATATTTGAACATTTAAAATGCTAAAATGTGCTAAATCAGACATTGCCATTACAAGTCTAAAAAGGCTAATGAACCTTAAAAATAAACTCATTACATAAGTTTAGGATAGAAATCAATGAAATGTAACTATACATATGAAAACACATAACACAAGCAAAAATTACTGGATGGATTGCAATCAATATCAAATCTATCTACCTTTTAAAATAGCAATGTATTATAAAATCTAATATTTAAAAAAAATGTAATTTACTGAGAACATTACATCTTATAAATTAATCAATATTTTATAAAAAAATGAAAGCCAAATCAAATTTTCAGAATACGCAAAAGAAATCTAAATTGATGTTACAAAGATCTACATATTGGATGTGCTTTTGTAGAACATCAAACGATTTCGATCTTATTTAAGCAGGACAGAAAAAACATTGCTTGTCATTATTAAAAACAGAATGAATATGAATTGAAGAATTTGAGTTGATTCTTTCCCAATTCAATTAGTTACAAAACAAGAACTGGTGTTGCGAAATTTGATAATTCATTTAAGAGAAAATAAAAGAAAGCTTTCTTCCTAAATTGCAAAGATCGTTGGAAAAAGTTAGTCTATTGTCCACACTATAACAAGGAATTACAAAACAATTGGAAATAGTTTTAACCTCATAGTTGATGGTCAAGAATTCTGATGGATCATGATGCACTAGAAGTGAGGAAAACGAGGTTTAATGTGAAAATAACCAAACTTCCATTAACAAATGAAAATTTGGCGAAAACTGGTAAGAGTACATTTATTTAATGGACTTTATTTGTTTATGAGTTTGAAGTGTTTCTTTTGATTTACATAAATCTAGACAAACGACGATTTTCCGTTATATAAAATATTTTGCAGCTTTATTCATAAACTTGCATAATAAATGTCATTTTACTGTGTACGTTGGTTGATGTTGGTTGGAGTTGTGTTGAAGATCCACTTGCAGATATTCCAAGTTGAATTATCAATCTTCACACTTGTTTCTTTTGTTATGCTTCAATCTTGTTTTTCAAACTTCTTCATATGTTTATTTTATCATTATCTATATTGCCAGCAATCTATTTAGTCAAATAGATTTAACCAATTTGAAACTTTTGAATTTTAAGCTTTACGAGATTTTGCTTTTTTGCAATTAAGAAAGCATATTGAATTAAATTTAATCTTTCCACTTAATCAGAATATGTAAATAATATAACAGTTCAACATCTGGAACTGTATATACATATGAATTATATCACAAAATGTATATTTATTAAATATGGTGCTATTTCAAATTGCAGGGTAACCCGGTTTCTTAATCCACATTAAACTTATATTTAAAAAACCTTTTTTCAACATATATTAAAGCAATATAACATTAAAGATCTCGTAGTTGATATTTTGGAACAAGGTGGCCGAGCAACAAGCGTTCTGGCTCATGCTTGCCACAGATTTCAGGTTCGAGCCTAGTTGCGCAATGCATATTTGTAGGTTCGAAACCGTATGTCCGGTCTAATATGATTGTAGAGCATAGAACAGACAATCCTACCCCTAAAAGAAAACATCTCCTGTCTCGAAATCTGTCAGTAGGTAAACGACCTTTCCAACCATGCGTAAATTAAGAAGTTATTTTCAAAACATAATGATGATGAAGCAAAATTTTTTTAAAGATATATTATTAAATCACTCATGCTTAGAAAAACCTAAATGAAAGTTTTAAACATTCAACTAAGTTTAGAACATAATTACAAAAGGGCATTTTTTACAATTATTTACCTCTAAACGTTTTCATTGGTAGTCGATAAAATTGGCGATTTATTTTGAATTATTCTTTTTTACGATTATAAATAGTATTAAAAAAAAAAGAAAAAAATATCTGCATTTCTAAAAAGTTACCACACTTAAAACTAGCAATTATTTTTTTACTGTCAGTATTGTAGTTCTTTTTATGGAGAACATGCAAGCTTCAACTAGCATTCCTAAACGCCGGTTATCCGAGAAGTTTTTAATGAAAATTAAAAAAATATTTTTTTCCCGAGTTTTCAAATATTTTCCATTTATGAAATGAAATTATTTACCTTAAAGATAAGAACAAAAATAAATTTATTTTAACAACTTTTGCAACATTAAACATTTGATGCTTGTTTTTACAAGCAGATTATTATTTCCTATGGATAAGTCGTATTTAATAGAGGAAAATTCTTACGATTTAACAGGAAAAATTATTCCGAATAATTCTCTGTTATACATATTTTTATTAATGCAAAGACTACAATTTACGAAACTGAAATTTTTCATACACATCGATAAACTTATGAAATTTTCTATCGGAAAAATAAAAAGTTTTTTAAACCCTGCTATAGCAATTGGATGAAAATATACAATCAAAACTATTTACCTGTTATTTTAGAGATTGAAAGGCTTTCTGAAATGTGATATTTCAAATAAGTCTCTTTTCTTAAATACGGTTTCTAAATGTTAAAATGGACGGTTTAATCAACATTTACATTACTATTTTTGTATGTCTCTGTTGCCACAACTTTTCAACAATTATTAGAACCCAATATCCTTCAACTACAGCGCTCTTCAGTTTGGTATGTCACTCTAGGGTCATTTTTCTGCACACTTGAGCTAAGAAAACCGGGATCTACAGTTCAAATGGATTCTGAACCACTAATAAACCTTCATGTCCTCTACCGGATTCGGACCTGAATTCTAAGCTACACAATACCACATCGCTAGCTACTTGACCATCAGGTCACATGCGCAATTCCGATTCTACAGAATGCCCAACTCTATACTACCCAATACCACGTCGCTAGCCACTTAACCAATCAGGTCACATGCGCAATTCCGATTTTGCACAATGCCCAACTCTATACAGTTTTTAAATATGCAGTACCACAATTAACATATTTTTTTTAATTTGTGAAAAGAAGATTTGAAGTATAACACTTTGATTTACGAAATATCTTTTCAAAACCAAAATAAATTGAAATCATGGTTTACAATAATTTTCGTCAATTTTAGGACAATTTCAAATCTACTGGTCTGAAAAAGTTATCTAAAAGTAGGCTGCAGTTGTATTGAATATGCATACCTCAATCAAAAAGTTTAATAATTTTCTTATTTGTTTTATTCATATTTTGTAATTATTATAACAGAATTTCACTTCTTCTTACTTCTTCTTTTCTCAATATGCCTTTTCTGAATTTCTTGAAAAATTAAATTATCGTGAAATGCAGTGTTTACAGACTTTGTAAATATTAAACATCCGCTTGAATTTCATTTTTTTTAGAATTTCATCAATAAAGAATAAAATTCAAAATTTTTTTAAAATAATTTTAATGAAAAAATTTAAATTGATAACTGTTTTAGATTAACGAATATGAATTTTTAAAATTTCTCGATTCTGTGAATGTTAACTTATTGCATAGCTGTTTTAATTAGTTTCTCTTAAATATATTTTATAATTGTTTTTTAACAAACCAATATAAAAAATATTGCTCATTACACAATAAATCAACCAAATATCTTCCTTGTACCCTAGTACATTTAATGTCACTTGTCTAAACCCAAAAATGCAGACGACCCTCTCCCTCCCAAATTTTTTTCTTAGTATAACCAATCTATTGTTCCGTGTCAAAAATTAATTTTGCTATGCCCTGATTCAAGAACATTGAATATCTTAATGATATCTAAAGAAGAAAACGTCTTGTATTCCACTTTCAAATAAAATAAATTCGTTTATTATCAACAAGCGACAAATAAATCGAAATAAATGACAATGAAGTACTGCTGCTTAAACAAATTTATGAAAGAAATATTTTTCGAAATCAGTCATTAGAAGTCAATATACTTTTAAAAACAATATTAATATTTAAAATCTTTTTTAAACTTATTTAAAATGAAAAACAATATTAGAAAATGAAATAAATTCTTAGAAAAATCAACTATATAGTATTTAAAATTGAAGCTCGGTTATTTCACACTATTTAATTGTTCCCAATATTTTAAACAAATTGGAAAAACTATAGACTGGAAATTCTAAGACTATAGACTAAACTAACTATAGACTATACTAACTATAGACTAAATTTCAGTAAACATTTTTAATTATTCTGGAAAAAAGTTTCTTTCATCAAAACCCAGTATATCTATAAATTATATGTGCACTAAATCAATATTCAAAAGTAGATAAAAATAGCGTTGATCCTTTACGATGCTAGTTCCTGCTGAATCAGACGAGAAAAATGCCTTTTCACGGTTGTTATTTGGATATTGAGGAGAACGCTTGAATTCCTGCTTGCTTTGTCAATGTCTCAACTTGTCCAACTGTTAAGTGGTTGGAACTTTTTTACAGCATTACAATACGTTACCTTTGTATAGCTTTTTATCTTTAATATTCCTTGTAATTAAGACACCTATATATTTATTTATTTGATTATTTTCGTTTACGCTCTATTTTCATTTCTTACAAGTTGTTTGATTTCCAATGTGGACCCAGAAATTTTAACTTTTTAAAGGAAAGCTTCTGTTAAGCTGCCATTAATATTTCTTTACAAGGACATTAGAGACTACAATAACTTTTAGATTTTAAAGTTTTTTGGGCGTTACTTTATCTTCATAAATAAAAATGACAGAAAAAAAAATGTTATATTAACAGAAAAAAATTAGTTTTTTCCTGTATGCCTAGAAGCTCAACTTTTGTGAAGATCTGCGGATGTACTTAAGAAAACTCAAATGGATTTATTTTAGTACAAAACAAAAGTTCATCGTTTTAACATTTTTTTAATTTCCTGCTCACTAAATAACTGCAACTTGTATTGCGATTGTTTGGAAGAAGTTTATTTGTAATAATATAAAAATATATATGGTGGATAAAAATATATGAAAATGATAAAATTTTTCAAAATTATTTGTTTTGGGTAGTTAAATTGGTAAATAAATTTATATTTTAATTTTGTCAATTTCAGTATTAATGAGGAATTAACGATTGTTTTTTTAAATTACAAGACAAACAAGAATTTGATACTTGCTAATTTACTTGAGAGCGTTAAAAAAATTCACAACCTGTGTATGATAAACGCGATCTAATTCGATGCAATGTGTCTCGAGAAAGACCTGATGCATATTAACCGAAAACAAGTTTATTTTATTTTAAAATTAATATCCAAAACAGCTAGTTTATTTTCAGCTGTTTTTTTTTTCCAACAAAATAAATTTAGACGATAACTCATTTAAAAAAACCATTCGATTTCAAACATTTATTTTTTGAGTAAAACTGATATATTGCTTTATTTTAACATGAACAACATTTTTCTGACAAATTTAAGCAGAAATAAGAATAAATGGTGTGTTGTTTTAATGAAATAAGTGGAAGGAAAAAGTAAAAATAAATAAATTGCACTAAACGGAATTTTATCTTATAGCTTGTTTTAACAAAAATTCATTATAAAATTATTTTTTCTCATGTAGCTAATACTATTGCACTATGAAAGAAATGACATTTGCACATTGTAAAATAGTAGTTCAATCTTAATTATATGAAAACAAATAAAATCTTTAAAATCATTGACATTTTTAATTAATATTGATTTTTATACACCTGGCCCAAAATATTATATCAAGTTTATCTTTATGAAGGGTTGCATAAAAATTTATAATTCTGCGATAGAAAATTTTAATGATACGAGTTATTACTTATAGAATATTCAAGATCTTAAAAAAAAAAAAATTAAACTATTGTTATAGATTAACGCTATGATCTACGCAATCTATTCAATATACTCAATTTTATAGCTACAAACGTCATTTTTTAATTGAAATATACCTCATACCATTATAATTTCTTACGGATTATTATAAAAAAACATTTTCAAATTTTTTATTAAACAGGAAATATCACTGCAATGTTCCACAAAAATTTTACTACATTGAAAATTAAAACAAAGTTCCGTTTTAATTAATATTCCTATTATTGTTATACAACGTAAACTCATACCAAGAGAACATTCCCATTTATTTAAAGACAAAAATGAATTTCCCCGTATATTATAAAAGCATATAAATTAGAAACGGCATTTGAAATAAAAAAATATCTATACATAAAATATTATAAAACCAATTATCTTATAATTATAAAACCCTTTATGCAAACTGCGTAAAAAATAGTTCTTAGTCATTCATTAAAATTTAACACTTGACATACAAAATGCACTTTTTTGGAAAAACCAACAAAAATGTAAAATTTTTTTAGATAAATGAATTATGAAAATGCTCTTGTATTTGGCATACTGCAATTTCACTTTCGAATGTATGCGCATGTGTCTCGTTACATAGTTTCTTAGTGAGAAATGTTTATCACATTCGTCGCATGAGTATGGTTTCTCTTTCGTATGGGTACGATAATGTCGCATTAAATCTCCTTTCTGTCGATACGATTTATTACACAGTGTGCAAATGTGTAATTTTTCATTTGAGAGAATCAATAGATGTTTTTGCAAATTGCCCTTCAGCGTAAATTTTTGATAACAAATTCAAATAACTTTTCATTCATATGGATACGCAAATGAGTTTTTAAATTGCCGTTCTGTGCAAATTTTCTCTTGCAAACTTCGCACTCGTAAGGCCTTTCTTTGATGTGGACACGAGAGTGTACAAGTAAATAACTTCGTTGCTTAAATCTTCTTTTGCAAAATTTGCATTCGTGTGGCATTTAGTTCGAGTGTAAAAGCGAATGAGACTTCAATTGTAACTTTTGAATAAATTCCTTTTTGCAAATTTCACACGCATAATTTTTCACTCCAGAATGCGTGAATGAATGCACTTTTAAACTTCCTTTTCGTGTAAATGTTTTTTGGCAAACTTCACAAATATAGGGCTTAAGACCCGTGTGAATACGCATATGTTGTGATAAATATCTTTTCTGTTGGAAAACTTGACCATAAGTCTCACACTCGTAATAATCTTGTTTTACGTTAATACTAGATTTTGACATGATTGATGCTTTATAAGAAATTATATAAAGTCAATGTTAAAATTGTCTCAATTAAAAGTGCTCTTTCGTAATCTGTATGCTGATTATTTCCAGTTGCTGTCCTCTGAAGTTGCTTATATTCTACCGAAAATAAAAGTAGATATTAAGAATGAATAATATTGACATATTCTTTTAAATAGTTAACAATAAATTTTATTCATTTGTTTCTATATTAATATATTATCACTGCTTAATGACATTTATTAATGAAACAACAAAAACACTTATAACAAAATCATAAAAATATGACTATTATTTCACAATTTTCCTAAATTAATTGTAACTTTTTAGGGAAAATAACTACTGTTCCTATTTAGATTAAGTTCTTTTAAATTTCTTTTTTCGCAGTAGTTTTTAATTACATATATTACAAACTAATATTATCTAATATATTTATTTACTACTTCCAACGTTGTTATTTTTCCGATATTATTCTTTCATTATCGAATGGCTATGATAAATTGTGATTAATTATTACAAAATTTTTATTTGAATTACTTTATTTCAATATGTGATATATAAAAGATACTAAACATGCTGTCAACCAAATATTACTCAACCCAACTAGTAAATTACTTGTAATAAGCTGATAGCTCTAAAATGCGACACACGTTAAAACATTTTTAAATGGTGTCTGTCTTTCGATCTATCTTCTTACGTTTCTAAATCTAATTTAATGACAACATTATTCAAAAACAGTGAACTAATGAGATGCAGGAAAACTATCCTGAGCTAAAATTCTTCAACAAAATAATGATTTTAACGTTACTACTAGAATATTGAACAGTAGAATAAATTGCAACTAAAACTACACTTAAACGTAACATAAAATCAAATATAATTGATTAATCGTAAAAGTATTTCCACATTAAGATGTTAGTTTGAATCCCTAAGAAGCAAATGATTTACAAAAAAATGCTCTTTACAAGTTAATTAAGGAGAAATATTATTAAGGTCCTGTAAAATTCATCGTCGGTGAATAGCGTAAAACGTAGAGTGAAGCATAATGGGGCTTCAATATAAAACCCTTAAATTTCTAAAAACTTCTGCAAAGAAAGGGAGTATGAGGTTTTTCAACTGACATAAATGGGGGTATCCTATTTCTAGAACTGTCACATATTTATTTTTTTATTTATTTTTTTTTTTTTTCATATGGAAATTTTTTTGCGTATTATCTTTGCTTTAAATACCTGACATATTTATTTACAAATTAATAGATATTTAAGAAATATTTCATGACGTTATTCCTAATTATTATTAATTTTTTTTTAAAGCAAGTGCTACGGTAGACACAAACTGTTCTTCGACCTAAAATATTTCATGCACATACATCAAAAACATCTATAAACACTGGTATAACGATTAGAAGTCATATTTTAATCAAAACTATTTATCTGTAATTTCAGAGATTGAAAGACTTTCTGTAATGTGATATTTTCTAAGTACCTTTCCATAAATAACGTTATTTTAAAATGATATAATGGGCTATTTAATCAACATCTACATAATAATTTCTGTACTTCTCTGATGCCACAATTTTTAATGAATTCTGAGGAAATAATAGCCTTCACCTATCGACCTTTTCAGATTCACTTTCGCTCTACGGTCATTTTTTGCAGTAGTGCTACGCAGACCGAGATTTAGGGTTTAAAGTGGATCTAGCATCGTTTTCGTTAGTTTAAAATGGATCATCAAAATTGATCTTGCCTTCTTTACTTAGTTTTGTTATGCTGATTTTATATTTATAAATCTGTACTTCTAAAATTAGATTTTAAATCTGATGTGTGTGTCAATCAGAGTTGCTGGCCTACCATCATAGAAACTCATCTAAATCTATTAATCAAGTGATAATGCAAACAATGATTGTGAGATTGTTTTGGCTAATCATTCTCTAGTCATCGAAGCTGTCGTAAATATTTATATTTTCCAGAAATTAAATAAACGTAAATAGGTTTTAAAGGTAATAAACTAATTTGAAATGTAATACAGGTTCAAATTTAAAAAATATATAAACTATCAGAAATTAATTCTTTTAGAGTTTCTAGAC